>CM019718.1:20377132-20407132 GCA_009760885.1 Achatina immaculata | reverse complement strand
ATTGAAGAAGGCTGGCTAGTAAAGAGGATTAAAGAGAGAAAACTGAAATATTTTGGACAAATTAAACGTCATGATAATCTAGAGAAGACCGTCTTGGAAGGGTACATAATGGGAAAAAGAAAGAGAGAAAGACCAAGGCGAAGATGGCTGCAAGACATCGTTGATGATCTGGAAATGGATGCATCAGCAGCAGGCCATCTTGCTCACAACCGAGAGGCCTACAGGAGTGCTGTTAGGGAGGCAAAGTGTATATATATATATATATATATATAATATATATATATATATCTATATTTAATAACACACCAAAGTTAAAAGCGACAGAACGAGAAGAAAAACAATTAACTCCTGATTTTGCCAAAAAACAAATTAGAACAGCTAGAAAGCTTAGACCTGGACTCACGATTTGCTGGGTTCACACAAAGAAACCGCCAGCGGGACTACTTTCAACGAAAGTATCACTACGCGTTGCAGATAAAAAAAAAAACTCTGCATCCCAACTCTGCCCTCCAACACACCACTCCCCCCCCCCCCCCCCCCCAAGAAAAGTGTCAGACGAACAAAAGAGAAGAAAAGTTTGTTTAAATAATCCTTCTTTTCTGTCTACTTCATAGCCTTGTATTTATCGTGTGCGCATTCTTTCTCTCTCTCTCTCTCTCTCTCTCTCTCTCTCTCTCTCTCTCCGTCTTTCTCACACTTTCAGCCTCTTTCTTTAACAGAAATCTTTTTTTTTTTTCATTTAAAACTGCAATTCCAGGGAAAAAAATAGTGCCACGAAGATTAGACCTATCGTCATTACCAGTAGGGAAACGCTGGCCCCAGAACGTCTAATCTAGAGCGGAAAAAGTGTGACTTATCACGTATTTCATCAGATAAATCTAACCGATCAAAACTCTCTCGGGATTACCGTATCAGAACACATGTGCTGGGATAATAACGTTTCTCCAGAATAAGGCGAAATACGAGATTCTTACAGAATATCTGGCAGCAGGATGAAATACACACAAAAAAACACTCTCCAGCTACATCACGAAGATGATAGCCGTCCACCGTTATCTCTGCCAAGACAATGTCCCGTTTCCTGCGCTGCTCATGGAAACAGACTCTCGTATTGGCACAGCCTAGCCAAAAATATCTTCACGCTGCATGCGGTGGTGGAGGGTACTAAGAAGTTCGTTTCTAAAGTCTGATCCCCGGAATGTTAGGAAAGCCACTATAATTCACAACCAGCTTTGCACTTGTTTTTTTTAAAAAATATCATCATCATCATCATCATCATCAATACAGGAGTATACATTGACTAGCTGATTATTGTTGACATAATTCTCATCACATCAAAACACTTCTCTAAACTCTCATCACATCAAAACACTTCTCTAAACTCTCATCACATCAAAATACTTCTCTAACTCTCATCATATCAAATAGTTCTCTAACTCTCATCACAACAAAACATTCCTCTAAACTCTCATCTCATCAAAATACGTCTCTAAACTCTCAACACATCAAAATACTTCTCTAAACTCCCATCACATCAAAACATTCCTCTAAATTCTCATCACACCAAAACACTCCTCTAAACTCTCATCATACCAAACAGTCCTCTAAACTCTCATCACATCAAAACAGTCCTCTAAACTCTCATCACATCAATACATTTCTCAAAATGCGTACACAATACATACACCATACTGAAAGTTTAACGTTTCAGTACACACCTTCAACACGCAATATCTTCATATATTTCACTTTTATCGTTAAAAAAAACGAAAAAAAAAAACTTATTATTTGCGCTAAAAAAAAAAAAAAGCAAACTGGCACACGAACCAGTTTCTATGCAGAATGTTCAATTTCTGACACATTTCCTAGTGAAGTTTATTTATAGATTAAACATTTCTAAAGCACTACTCATTTTAAAATTATCATTCATTTCCCGTTTGATCTGGCCATCCTTTCTGGCCATATCTCGTTTAAGAAAGTATCAGTGTCAGAACTTCTTAAGACCTTATCAACAACGGAGTTTACAGGCCACGTTTCAATGTCACAGAGGAAAGTGTATCTCCTTGTAAGTTAAGCCTTTCACACAGAAAGTGAGAATCATTCAAGGAACTACTCATGGTTTCAATGATAAACATCTTAAATAGATAATTAATGAACAACACCTTGAAACGTGCATTAAAGATAATTTAGGTGTTTGATATTTTCGTGAATTTTTTGTACTGATAAAGTCTACGAAATCTTGGCCACAAAATTCTTTGTTTCAAGAAAAAAAAAGGCTGGGATATTTATATATTACATGAGTTAATACAAGAAACAGAAATTGCTGAAGTTTGATAAGTCATAGCACATTCTTCTCCCGAGTCCTGCCTTCTTCTCCTGAATTCTGGGTTCTCCTCATGAGTCCTAGCATCTTTTCTCAGATTATGACTTCTCCTGAATTCTGGGTTCTTCTCCTGAATTCTGGATTCTTTTCATGAATTCTGGGTTCTTCGTTTGAGTCATGGCTTCTTATCCCGGATTCTGGGTTCTTCGCCTGAGTTCTGGCTTCTTCTCATGAATTATAGTTCCTTCGCCTGAGTCCTGACTTCTTCTCCTGAATTCCGGCTTCTTCTCCTGAGTCCTGGCTTCTCCTCCTGAGTTCTGGCTTCTTCTCATGAATTCTGGTTCCTTCTTCTGAGTCCTGACGTCTTCTCCTGAATTCTGGGTTCTTGTCCTGAATTGTGAGTTCTTCGCCCGAGTTCTGGCTTCTTCTCTTGTGTCCTGGGTTCTTCTCCTGAATCCCAGGGTCCGAGTTTTAGTGGATACCCATCCAAGAATAAAAGCCCTTATGTATTTTAGTGAACGTCCATTTTTCTCCTGTATTTGTTTCCGTCCGTCCTCTTTTCTCATAAATATAACCCCAGACTTCCATGTTACAAACATACATTACTAAAGTTATTTGTGTTTCTTTATCTTAATTTCTGCGTTTGAAATTCAGAAGCTTTTTGTTTTTTCTTCTAAAGCCCAAAACAGTTTTGCGTGGAAGTACATCTTTAGGTTACTTAAAGAAATTGTTATTTACCGTGGACAAATATGAGCTATAAAGTGTTTGTTAGTGTAGAGACGGCTGGTAGATTGGTAACAGCTGAAAATATAAGGCAATCAACGAGACAAGAGAGAAAGGTAAGACGAGAAGCAAATTCAAGCAAGTATAAGTATATACCTGTATGTTCAGTGCAAAATAAATAAATGAGCAAACAGAAATAACTTTCCTGCCAAACAAGGGGCGAAGAATATGACATATAACATATTGCCTGCACGAGAAGCAAGGAAATTTAGTTTCTCAACAAAGGTACTTTCCCTTGATGGTTAAAAACGTAGAGGAGAAATAAACAGAACAAATGTAGCTGGAAAGAAAACACATATTTATTAAACATCAAGTTGAAGACACGAGAACATCCTAACAAAGAAGTGAACATTTCGTGAACTGCAAGGAGACTTGAGAATCTTCTAACAACATTAGACAGAGGGACACGGGAGAAGATTACATAGGTCTGACACGATTGCATCAGGAAAGGCGGCTGAACCCTTTCAAAGAAGAAGATACAAAGCTGGGCCACTTAACAAGAAACTATTTTATTCTTAAATAAGGGAACAAGTGCCAGGATTTCTACTGACCTCTGACAAGTTTGATAGCCACCTTCTGGTCGTCATAGTAACCAGTTACCACCTTCCCAAACGCTCCCTGGCCCAGGAGCGTGCTAAATTTAAGCTTCACAGGATCCAGTTCCCATTCATCAGCAAAAACTATCAACTGGTTAGAGTAGTCCGACTTCCCTGTAACAAATGTAGTAATGATTGGAGATTAGTGTTACTACATTACAAATTTACTTAGAAAAAATGGCAGGAGCTGCTGTATATAGCAACCAGCCACAGGAGGTGGGCCCTCTTCGGTGAAAACAAAGGCATTTCAAGTTAATTTTTTTTAAAATACCTAACATTGGAACATGTCTCAACTCGTTAGATGTAGACCAGGCCATTTGAATAATAGTATGGGTTTCTTATCTGTCTGTCTTATCTATATGACTGTCTCTCTTCGTCCATCCATCTGTCTGTCAGTCTGTCCAATCTTATCTTGCCTGTCTCTCTAGGTTATTATCTTTCACTGTCTGTAGACTGGAAACTTTCCTCCACTCAGTTTGACGATTACCACTCTCGTCCTGTATCACAATCGGCTCCTGTTTTCTCTGATAAAACGTGACATTTCTAAGAACTTTACACTTGTAACTGTTTGATGACTGCTTCATTGTTCTTAATGTTTGAAAACTTTGAAAATTATATGCTATATACCTCATTATCCTTCAACTCCGTCCCTTACTGCTTTGTTGGTCAGTGTCTTCTGAGTTGTATGTGGAAATCAGCTGAAAGTTGTTTTTTTTTAAACCTAACTAAAACCAGATACCAAAACTACTTAGTAAAGTCCACATTATTTCATATATACCAAAACTACTTAGTAAAGTCCACAGTATTTCATGTATACCAAAACTACTTAGTAAAGTCCATATTATTTCATGTATACCAAAACTACTTAGTAAAGTCCACAGTATTTCATGTATACCAAAACTACTTAGTAAAGTCCACATTATTTCATGTATACCAAAACTACTTA
Organism: Achatina immaculata; assembly: GCA_009760885.1. Classification (NCBI taxonomy): domain Eukaryota; kingdom Metazoa; phylum Mollusca; class Gastropoda; order Stylommatophora; family Achatinidae; genus Lissachatina; species Lissachatina immaculata. Next base: position 20,402,484 of record CM019718.1, on the reverse strand, counting down.
GTAAAGTCCACATTATTTCATGTATACCAAAAGGAATCTCTACTTTTTGATGACGGTATTTTATGAAACAATATATCTGGTGTTTAATTATTATTTACTGTCATATAAACATGTACTTATTGTGTACATTCTATTGGTGATCATACAGTAAACTCACAGCCATCGATAAACTAAACTCGTATAACATCCACACACAAACTCACAGCCATCGATAAACTAAACTCGTATAGCGTCCACACACAAACTCACAGCCATCGATAAACTAAACTCGTATAGCGTCCACACACAAACTCACAGCTCACAGACAAACTCACAGCCCACACACAAACTCACAGCCATCGATAAACTAAATTCGTATAGCGTCCACACAAACTCACAGCCATCGATAAACTAAACTCGTATAGCGTCCACACACAAACTCACAGCTCACAGACAAACTCACAGCCCACACACAAACTCACAGCCATCGATAAACTAAATTCGTATAGCGTCCACACACAAACTCACAGCCATCGATAAACTAAACTCGTATAGCGTCCACACACAAACTCACAGCTCACACACAAACTCACAGCCCACACACAAACTCACAGCCCACACACAAACTCACAGTCCACACACAAACTCACAGTCCACACACAAACTCACAGTCCACACACAAACTCACAGTCCACACATAAACTCACAATCCACACACAAACTCACAGTCCACACACAAACTCACAGCCATCGATAAACTAAACTCGTATAGCGTCCACACACAAACTCACAGCCATCGATAAACTAAACTCGTATAACATCCACACACAAACTCACAGCCATCGATAAACTAAACTCGTATAGCGTCCACACACAAACTCACAGCCATCGATAAACTAAACTCGTATAGCGTCCACACACAAACTCACAGCTCACAGACAAACTCACAGCCCACACACAAACTCACAGCCATCGATAAACTAAATTCGTATAGCGTCCACACAAACTCACAGCCATCGATAAACTAAACTCGTATAGCGTCCACACACAAACTCACAGCTCACAGACAAACTCACAGCCCACACACAAACTCACAGCCATCGATAAACTAAACTCGTATAGCGTCCACACACAAACTCACAGCCATCGATAAACTAAACTCGTATAGCGTCCACACACAAACTCACAGCTCACACACAAACTCACAGCCCACACACAAACTCACAGCCCACACACAAACTCACAGTCCACACACAAACTCACAGTCCACACACAAACTCACAGTCCACACACAAACTCACAGTCCACACATAAACTCACAATCCACACACAAACTCACAGTCCACACACAAACTCACAGCCATCGATAAACTAAACTCGTATAGCGTCCACACACAAACTCACAGCCATCGATAAACTAAACTCGTATAGCGTCCACACACAAACTCACAGCCATCGATAAACTAAACTCGTATAGCGTCCACACACAAACTCACAGCCATCGATAAACTAAATTCGTATAGCGTCCACACACAAACTCACAGCTCACACACAAACTCACAGCCCACACACAAACTCACAGCCCACACACAAACTCACAGTCCACACAGAAACTCACAGTCCACACACAAACTCACAGTCCACACACAAACTCACAGTCCACACACAAACTCACAGTCCACACATAAACTCATAATCCACACACAAACTCACAGTCCACACACAAACTCACAGCCATCGATAAACTAAACTCGTATAGCGTCCACACACAGACTCACAGCCATCGATAAACTAAACTCGTATAGCGTCCACACACAAACTCACAGCCATCGATAAACTAAACTCGTATAGCGTCCACACACAAACTCACAGTCCACACACAAACTCACAGCTCACACACAAACTGTCCACACACAAACTCACAGTCCACACACAAACTCACAGTCCACACACAAACTCACAGCCCACACACAAACTCACAGCCCACACACAAACTCACAGCCCACACACAAACTCACAGCCATCGATAAACTAAACTCGTATAACACGATTTAAACAAAACACAGTAGACCAGACAGAGGATGGGTGTTGTACCTCCAACGTTGGATTTATAACTGTTACTCTTAGCAACGGTCGCCTTGGTTACGATGATATCTTTAAAACTTTTCCTTTTCTTGTAGGCAATGGCGGAGAGAACAAGTAGAACAAATATCACGAAGAAACACGTGATTCCAATGATCATCCCATCAACTTGATCCATATCGTCTGCAAATATAAGAATATAGAGCAGTTTACTAATTTCTGTTATTTCATATTCTAGGAAAGCCCCACCAATGATATGAAAGGCACATTATCACTGTTTAACCCATTAACGCCCCATCAACGATGTGAAGGGCACGTTATCACAGTTTATCCCCTTAAGGCTCCGTCAATGATGGGCATGTTTTTGGAATTTAACTCTTTAAACAGAAATTTCGTATAATAAAGGAAGAAATAATTTATCCAAAGGTGCTGAAACCTGCCCCAGTGAGAGAGATCTCGGCTATGTGGCATGGCCTGGCTGATTAGCATACATACATACACAAACCATAAACACTCAAGGTCACACGTTACTATTTTATCTCACGTTTCTTCCGCTATCTTCTCAGTTACGGTTTCTCGCGGAGCTCAGAATTTATAGCTGGAATGAAACATGATCGTTGGGCTCTCCATACTTTACGCGCTGCCCAAGTCTTACAAAAGTCTTACCTGAGCATTTTTAGATACAACTTCTTTTTTCGTGGGGTAAAATTATATGCTTTGTTGGTCCAAGCTTAAATAACATGATAAAAGCACTGATCTAGGCGTTACGACTGATTAAATACAGCACATTTCCAGCCAGCAGATGTGAGAAAAGAGCTTAGAGTCTGCACACCGAAGTCTGTAGTTTAAAGAAGCTTTCATCTTTCCATAAATTATATTTTAAAATCTGTATATGTAAAAAGAAACGCAACAAATACGATGTTGCGATTTAAACTGAAGTTTGCTGATAAAACAAGGGCAAACTGCCTGAAACATTCACTTGGACATCAGCTTCACGTTCTGACCAGAATTCTACTCAGCAGATGATTCATGAGCACAGAAAAACGACACTTGTCAAAACAACATTTTTGACAATAGCTCATGGCAGGTTCACGAGAATCCCGTGAAACTTACTGAACACAAAACTCACTGACCATGTTATTGAATGCCTATAAAAGATTGACGCTCCTCGAATCAATTAATTTGGAAATTCAATGCGCAAATATGGCTCATCTCACTACAGAACAACGAATCATCATCATTGGATGTTTACAGACTGGACAATCACAAAGTGTAATGGCCAGACAATTTATTGCGGTTAGAAGCACCATTAGTTGCCTTCGGAGACGATTTCAAGAAACTGGCTCAGTTGCAGACCGGCCACGCAGTGGAAGACCCATAGTCACAACTCCTGCTGAAGACCGCTTCATACGGCTGCGTCACCTCAGGAATCGATTTGTATCCGTGTCCTCAACAGTCCAGTCAGTGACAGCAGCTCGTCGAATTTCAGATCAAACGGTCAGGAACTGGCTGCACGACGCTGATCTTTGGACTAGAAGAACCTACACAGGTCCTATTCTTACAGACCGGCATCGACAGAACTGACTGCAGTGGGAGAACCAGCATCGTCAACGGACCGTTGCGAATGATTGGAGAAGGGTTTGGTTTAGTGATGAATCATTCTTTCTGCTCCAGCGACACGATAGGCGAAGATAAGTTTACCGCAGAGTCCATAAGCGCCTTCGCCCAGAACTGCGTGAATGAGGCTCCTCCACATGGTGGTAGGGTTGTACTGGTGTGGGAGACGATCAACTTCATGGGAAGAAGTGACCTGGTGCAAATTGAATGACTCCTCAATGCCCAACGACACATCACTGAAATTCTTCGTCCTCACGTCCTTCCACTTCTGGCTGCACCAGGAGTCGATTTATCAGCAGGATAACGCTCGACCTCATGTAGCACAACTCACCATCCAGTTCCTCGCTGACAACAGTGCCCAGACCATTCCATGGTCATTCATATCATCAGACATGAACCCAATAGAACACTCACAGGGTGAACTCAACAGATAAGTCCGACAGCGAGAAGTGGCTCCAATCAGTCTCCGACAGTTGCCTCTTGCACTGCGGGAAAAGTGTGCAGCCATCCCACAACAACAAATCCAAAGGCTAATCGGATCCATGTCAAGGAGATATCCTTCTCTGATACAGGTTAGAGGAGGCCATACACCTTACTGAAACGGAGGGCTCATTCACAAAGAATAAAAGGTCAAACCAAATCTAATAAACATCATTTCATTGCTAAGGTCTTAAAGTTTCATCATGCCAAGATTGAAACATTAATTCCTAAAATAAAAGTTTTACACAAGTTTAAAATTTGGTGTCCATTACGACTACAATGGTGTTACGTTTCTCTTTTTGAACAGCTATAATATATATATATATATATATATATATATATATATATATAAAATAAACATCATGAAAATTTAGAGAAGACCGTCTTGGAAGGATACATAATGCGAAAGAGAAAGAGAGAAAGACCAAGGAGAAGATGGCTGTAAGACATCGTTGATGATCTGTGAATGGATGCATCAGTAGCAGGCCATCTTGCTTACAACCGAGATGCCTACAGGAGAGCTGTTGGAGAGGGGAAAGTTCCCCAAGGGACATGCAAATGACCCACTTATATATATATATATATATATATATATATATATATATATATATGAAACATGTAGTAAAGTTTCAAGTGGTCTGAGATCAGTGTTTCCCAGGCTTTTTCGGGCTACCGCCCCCTTTCCTCCCAAGCAATATCCTCAACGCCCCCCTCCCCTCCCCCAACCATGTACAATGACTAACTAGGATATGTATTACACAACTTAAAACTTGAGCTAATGAGGAGCCAGTTTATTTAGTAATATGAACACGTACGTTCAAACTGCGTTATTTCTCAACTTTTAATGTGATTTATGAACTTCGTGTATGGACATAAGTTTCTCAATATCAGACTGAAAAGTGCCAAGTCCTAGATCTCCACGTTCAGTAACTTTCCGTCTGTTTCTCCGTCTGGAAAGAAGCTTCGATGTTGCACTAAGCCTCCTCTACTAAATACGTCTTCGGGAAGGCAATCAAGTAAATCTGGACTTTGTTCCACAACGTAGGGTAACGCCCAGAAATGCTTTTCTGTAACCACAAATCTTGATATGAGTTTTTAAATTCTTCCCTCAACTCAGTTTCATTTTTAGTGTCCTATATCTTCTTCCAGCACTCCCAGGTCCTCATTCCTCATATCAAAGAATGAACTGATCACTCAGTCTGGTACTTGCAGTAAAAGGAGATCCTGAAATGTCTTAGATATATCCTTATACAGCTGATCGAGACGTGAACAGCAGATCCAAAGGTCATCGTCCGATTTCCTTTTCTCTTTGTCCAGTTCAGATAAACCTTAGAAACGGAACAGTTCGTGGCGGGCTATGTTATGTCAGAAAAGTGTAACTCTGACAGAAATATGGAGATGCTGACTTTGCTTTAATGAGGTTAGCTTCATTACCGTGAAGGTACATATTAGCTTGGTTGAATTTTGTGAATAAATCTGACAAGTAAGCAAAGTCATGCTCAGTATTACTCAGTTCATTACGCCGAGAAAAACTGGACTCGTGGAAGAATTCTATAACTGTTCAAAAAGTGAATAGCATCGATTCAGACAATTTCTCTTGGACAATCATCTAACTTCTGTATGTAGCAGAAAACGTTCAAAATCTTCCTCATTCCCACTCCAGTGCCCTCTATAAAAGTTGAGAATGCGTTTTGATGTCATTAACTGCTGTAATAATGGTGCTTAATGATTTATGAAGCTGAGCGCTTAGGTATTCTGCGACGAGATGTTGTCTGTGGATAACATAGTGCACTGTGCACACATCAGGTACAGTTTTCTTTAAGAAAGTGAGGGAGCCACGACGACCTGTCATTGATGATGCCCCGTCCATTACACAAACAATAACATTGGACAACAGGATATTTTTTCTCTATGAAAAAAAATCTCTACAACACAAAATATTGACCCCCCTTTTATATCGGTTTCTAGCTGTCTCGGAAATACCAGCTCTTGAACCAAAGTTTCACCATTGACAAAGCGAGCGCAAGCAAGAATCAAAGTTTCATTGTCTGGAAGAATGAACTCATCTACCTGCAACCCTAATTTTCTTGTCTTCAGAAGGTTGCTGTCAAAGCATCTTGTTAGTCATTTCATCAATTCCTCTTTGAACAGAGTTATCGCTGAGAGGAACAGCAACAATGATTTCATCAGGTAACTTGTGTAAGACTGTGTCCAGAACTTCTCTTACTGCTGGCAGAGTAAGTTGTTTTCCAGTTGTACGAGGCTTACGAGATCTAGCAATCAGCAATGAAATATTGTATGACGCACGCAAACCATCATTGGAGTTTTGTAAATTGCTAGCAAACAGATTCCCTACAGTTTTTCCCTTCTGAAAGTTCTCTCGAAGTGACTAAAAATATGTTAAAGTTTTTTCTTATTTATAAGATTGCAATTTTTTTTCAAATATTCAAGTAGCCAAGGTTTCATGGCTTCGCCTGAAAAGATTTTTGTCACACAGTATGGTTGCTGTTCGTTGCTGTTATAAATCCATATTTCGGGTATTTTTACACTATATTGTCTACATTGTCAGTCTTAGAAACGATGTTCCGCTAGTGACAGATACTTCGTTTTTTCGCCGATCTACGCATCCATTAAAAAGTAAAACAACTAAAGAAGCTGTGGAAAGGAGCAGACAGAACTACAAAACTAAGATTTTTAAGGGCATGCATCTTTCCCATCTCAACATATGCCTGTTAGACCTGGACACTTAACAAAACAGCCGAGAAACACGTAAATGCCTTTGAATGTAAATGCCAGAGAAGAGTTCTTCAAATATCATAGACACAAAAAAGAACACATATATACATACTACAAGAACTTAATATTGAAGTTTTGCCTAGTAAAGAGGATTAAAGAGAGAAAACTTAAATATTTTGGACACATTAAACGTCATGTTGTTGTTGTTGTTGTTTGTCCTTCGTCTTCGATGATGACCACAGATACATCTTAGTCAAAGTAAGGAGAAGTGTGTCCGTGCGTGACCAAGTAGCCCTATACGAGCTCTAAAAGTTTTGCCATACATGAAACATATATGTCCAGATTCAGTTGTGGGTGCTTTTCGCATTGTGCATTTGTGCTGGGCACTTTCAATTCTTGAGCTCTCTGCTCTGTGAACACCCAGGGTTGTTAAAGCCCTCCATGATGGGTGGACTTGTGCTATGGCCTCCAAGAGTTTATATCTATCCCAAAGGCTCTGAGTGAGGTTTTGAGCGTATCCTTGTATCGCTTTTTTTTTGCCATCCAGCTTTCCGTTTTCCGTCCAGTAGTTCCCCATAAAGGAGTTGTCTGGGCAGTCGAGTGTTACTCATTCTGACTACATGCCCTGTCCATCGAATTTGCACCTTTTGAAGAATTGTGTAGATGCTTGGAATATCAGCTCTTGTGAGGACTTTAGTATCAGGTATCATTTGCTGCCATTTGATGTTCAGTATTTTTCTGAGACAGCCTAGATGGAAGTGTTTTAGTTGTCTTGCATGTCTATTGTAGACTGTCCATGTTTCAACTGCATACATTAGTGTGGTCAGAACGACAGCTTTATAGACCTTTAACTTGGTGGCTGCATACATTAGTGTGGTCAGAACAACAGCTTTATAGACCTTTAACTTGGTGGCTGCATACATTAGTGTGGTCAGAACAACAGCTTTATAGACCTTTAACTTGGTGGCTGCATACATTAGTGTGGTCAGAACAACAGCTTTATAGACCTTTAACTTGGTGGCTGCATACATTAGTGTGGTCAGAACAACAGCTTTATAGACCTTTAACTTGGTGGCTGCATACATTAGTGTGGTCAGAACAACAGCTTTATAGACCTTTAACTTGGTGGCTGCATACATTAGTGTGGTCAGAACGACAGCTTTATAGACCTTTAACTTGGTGGCTGCATACATTAGTGTGGTCAGAACGACAGCTTTATAGACCTTTAACTTGGTGGTAACGCTGAGTCTTCTTCTTTCCCATACATTTTTTCGTAGCCTCCCACGTGCTGCGCTGGCTTTACCTATTCTGTGGCTGATTTCAGCATCAAGACTGACTGCCCTGGAAAGGGTAGTGCCAAGATAAGTGAAATTTTCTACCGATTATAGATTTTGTCCCTTTATCACGATGATGTTGATCGTAAGGCCAAAGTTGTCACATGGTTCCGAGAAGTTATCAGTAATGTTTTGCATATTAGATGTTGAATTAGCATTTAGTGCACAGTCATCGGCGAACAGAAAGTCTTTGATTTTCGCATTCCTAACTTTTGAGGCAGCTTTTAATCGCCTTCGACTGAAGAGCTTTCCGTCTGTTGTAGAAATTAACGAAATACAGTTTTCGTTTCAGCTTCTGGAGGCGTCCATGATCCTGGCGAGAACACCGTGCTGAAGAGTCTGGGTACAAGGATACATCCCTGCTTTACCCCAGTGTAGGTGCAAGGACACATCCCTGCTTTACCCCACAGGTAACAGGAAATGATTCGGAGACCTCACCATCATCGAGAACACAAACCTTCATGCCCTCATGAAACTGACGAACTATTTCTATGAACCTGGCTGGGCATCCAAATTTTGCCATTATTAGCCAAAGACCGTCCCTACTGATAGTATCGAAGGGTTTGGTTAAGTCTACAAAAACGGTTAATAGGTCATTGTGCTGCTCCTGGCACCTTTCCTGTAGTTGACGGACAGCAAAAATTATGTCAACTCCCCCTCTTCCTGCTGGAAAACCACACTAACGTCATGATAATCTAGAGATGACCGTCTTGGAAGGGTATATAACGGGAAAATGAAAGAGAGGAAGACTAAGGCGAAGATGGCCGCAAGTTATCGTTGATGATCTGCAAATGGATGCATCAGCAGCAGGGCATCTTGCTCACAAGCGAGAGGCCTACAGGAGAGCTGTTAGGGAGGCAAAGTTCCGCAAAGGACAATGACTGACAGACGTATCCGTTGTCGGCAGTTAATAAAAGGATCTTTACATCCGACTGAGACCGTAGAAGAGCCTGCTGCCAGGTCCCCCCCCCCTCCCGGTCTGTTGCTTTGTTTTCCCATAACGCTCCCCATATTGCCCCTTTTTCTTTCACCGCCCCCAGGATCCTATCAACGCCCACAACGGGGCGTTATCGCCCACTTTGGGAAACACTGTTTTAAATGAATTTGTTAGCTAATCTATATACACCTGGATGAGGATAAACAAGACATGTGAAAAGAAAAAAAGCAAAATGATTCTCTCAAACAAAATGAAGTTTGTCTCCAAACATTAATGTAATAATGACTTTCTGTTATAATGCATTTCTTTATTGCTCATTCATTTTTCAATTCGTCGCTGTTTTTTTTTAACATAGTTATCTTTTCTCTTTCAGAGTCAATCTCATTTTAAGAAATATCTTTTGCAAAAATCATGAAAAAAAATGTTCCGTTAAATCCACAACAGCCTTTCTGTGCCAAATTATCATAACAATAACAGCAGCTCTTGAAAGTAATCACAGGAATCTGTGCTTTCCTTGTAAAGTACACAATTTGAAACTGATTTTTTGTGTGTGTGATTCTAGAGAAAGGCTGTTTTTTTTTGTAAGAAGAAAAGAAGGTTGATAGGGAGGAGACTATTTCTTTCAATCAAATTTTCTTGCTCTCTCTTTCCCTCTCTATCTTCTTTCTCTCTCGCTCTCCCTCTCTCTTCCTCTCTATCCCTTTCTCTCCCTCTCTCTTCCTCCTCCTCTCCCTCCCTCTATCCCTCTCTCTCCGTCCCTTCCTCTCTCCGTCCCTTCCTCTCTCTCTTCCTCTTTTTTTTGCTCTATACCTTTCTCTCTACCTCCCTCCTCTCTCTCTCTCCCACCCTCCCTTTCTCTCCCTCCCACTCTCCCTCCCCCTCTCTCTCCCTCCTGCTTTCTCTCCCTCTATTCCCCCCCCCCCCCATCTCCTTCCATCTCTCCCCCTCTCTCTATGACTGACCATTTCTAAGTCTGAAAGCCTGAGGTCCCTGAAAGACGGCCAAGTTCACGTCGGAGGTGTTGACCTGAATCTCATCAAAGAGCTGAGCGGCAGATCCATCCTCGGGCTGAGATCTGAGAACTGCTTCCACCTGTGAGAAAAAAAAACAAATCCTTTACGATGTAAAACTGTTACATAAGAATTTGCTTTTGATGATTAGTACATGTGTCCGGACAGCAAGACGCCTTTTAGAGACATGTGTCCGGACAGCAAGACATCTTTTAGGCACATGTGTCGGACAGCAAGACGCTTATGAAAAAAAAACCATTGAAACAAGAAGACAAAGTCAAACAATAGAAAGCACATTTATTCTACGGAACAAAAATGAATGAACCAAAATAACCGCTAGATTTTAAACTCAGTCAGATTATCAAGACTAACTTCTGGGCACAGAGAATGTTACTTTTTTCAGACTTGTCAGTTTTAACACACTTGTCAGTGGTAACCATAAAAAAGAACTTGTCATTGTTAACACACTTATCAGTGGTAACCATAAAAATAAACTGTCAGTGTTAACAGACTTGTCAGTGGTAGCCATAAAAATAAACTGTCAGTGTTAACAGACCTGTCAGTGGTAACCATAAAAATAAATTGTCAGTGTTAACAGACCTGTCAGTGGTAACCATAAAAATAAATTGTCAGTGTTAACAGACCTGTCAGTGGTAACCATAAAAATAAATTGTCAGTGTTAACAGACCTGTCAGTGGTAACCATAAAAATAAATTGTCAGTGTTAACAGACCTGTCAGTGGTAACCATAAAAATAAATTGTCAGTGTTAACAGACCTGTCAGTGGTAACTATAAAAAAAACTTGTCAGTCAGGCTTGTCAATGGTAACCATAAAAAAGAACTTGTCAGTCAGACTTGTCAGTGGTAACCATAAAAAAGAACTTGTCAGTGTTAACAGACTTGTCAGTGATAACCATAAAAAAAAAGAAATTGTCAATGTTAACAGACTTGTCAGTGGTAACCATAAAAAATAACTTGTCACTGTTAACAGACTTGTCAGTGATAACCATAAAAAAGAACTTGTCATTGGTAACCATAAAAAAGAACTTGTCAATGTTAACAGACTTGTTAGTGGTAGCTATAAAAAAGAAATTGTCAGTGTTAACACACTTGTCAGTAGTAATCATAAAAAAGAACGTGTTAGTGTTAACAGACTTGTCAGTGGTAACCGGAGAAAGGAGCTTATCATGGTAACCGCAAAAAAGGAATAAATGATAAGGACAAGAGAATAGGAAGCGTGTACAAATATCATCAAGAAAACCAGCAGAAGTAGGCTGTTAGAAGACGGAGGCCGAATGAAGATAATGAAGAGAAGACACACATAAACAAGGCGGTCGAATGTTTACAAAAATGTTCGCTAAGGGTCTCATGAGAATGAAAGGTGAAGAATGGAACGAAGTAGATAAGACACAAGCACACGCTAAGTAAAGGTCTCAGCCTGAATAAAAAGATGACCGACGTGATGATTATCTCAAAGAGAAGAATACCACCAAAATGTAGCATTACCATAGATGGCGCAGAGCTGAAACAAGCTGATAAATTCAAGTACTTAGTAAAGATTATAACAGCTGATGGGAAATGTCACAACGATATAAAAAGCAGACGTGCTCAGGCTAAATCAGCATTCCAGAAAATGAGAAACATCTTGTGCAAGAGATCCGTATCAATGGAAACAAGATTCAGAGTAGTTAAATGTTACATCGAGCAAATTTTGTTTTATGGATGTGAAGCAGGGTCCATGAATAAGAGAGTACAGCGAGAAATGGAGGCCATAGAAATGTGGTTCATAAGAAGGATGTTGAAGGTACCATGGACAGCTAAGAAAACCAACGAAGAAGTCTTAAGAAAGGCTGGAGTTAAGAGGCAAATTACAGCAAAGTTCAAAGGCCTGATAAGCGAGATTTGTAGGACATTTTCTGAGAAGAGGAAAACTGGAACACGCTGTGGCAACTGGAAAAAATTGAAGGAGAGAGAGGGAGAGAGAGAGAGAGAGAGAGAGAGAGAGAGAGAGAAGTTACTGGATGGGCTGTCAGTGTGGGTAGGAAGAAAGTCACCGGCGGATCTCATAATCAAGTCTAAAGACAGGGAATTGTGGAGAGAGATGACCGCCTACGCCACACGGCATGGCACTTGATTGACTGATACGCTATCATTAAAGCGATAGATGAGAGACTTGGGTAAAGAAATAAATGTTTGTGGAGATAACATAGATAAGAACTGTGATTTTCGAAGAAAAGGAAGAGAAGGAAGGTAAATCATTTCTGCAGCGCTTCACTTGGGAACAAATATAGTGAAGCTGTACTAGAGAAGCTGTCACAGAGAAGCTGTCCTACAGAAGCTATCCTACAGAGACTGTAATAGAGAGGCTGTCCTAGTGAGGCTGTCAGAAGCGGCTCTTCCTGGTGCTCCCGTGGGTAGAGAGCCCTGCCCGTTGAGTTTGGTTAACGTGGTAGGTCTCCTGATCCTTTCCACCACGGCGGAGTGTGCGGAGAGGCAAGAAATGTCACCTGTAGAACTCTAACACGTCAGTGTAACCAACATTCCATTCTAATATTTTTTTCCAAATAATGTTGCATATAGAGTCCATGCACGCTATAATGATGAATATGGAGTCCAGACAAGCTATAATGTTGCCTATAGAGTCCAGACAAGCTATAATGTTGCCTATAGAATCCACACAAACAACAACAAAGATAAATATAAAACTTTAACAAAAGAAGTACGAAGAAACATAAGAAAAGACAAAAAACAATACATACAAGATTGTTGTGAAAGAATAGAAGAACATCAGAGGTCTGGAAAGATGGAAGGAATATTGCAAAAGAATGTATGAAACAACCGACTGTGGAAGCAGAAATCAACAGTGTGAATTATTATTGGAGGAGAAAGAACCCGAGCCGACAATGGAAGAAGTTTTATGGGCAATAAAGAGTCTGAAAAATGGTAAATCACCAGGATGTGATGAGATAACCGCTGAATTTATTAAAGCAGGAGGAAAGGAGTGTGCAACAATCTATCATGCACTATGTAAAAAGATATGGCATTCAGGTATTTGGCCAAAAGAATGGAAAAGAACTGTATTCATACCACTGCCAAAAAAGGGTAACCTGAAATTATGCACCAACTACAGAACTGTTGCCCTGATTAGTCATGCCAGTAAAATTCTGTTAAAAATCATAATGGGTAGACTTCGAAAGAAAATAGAAGAAGAAGTCAATATGGTCCAAGCTGGCTTCAGGCAAGGAAGAGGATCAAGAGATCATATATTCAATCTAAGATTAATAATAGAGAAATGCAGGGAGTTTAATGTGAATCTATATTTATCCTTTATAGACTACTCAAAGGCATTTGATTGTGTACAACACCAGAAACTTTGGGAAATAATGGAAAAAATGGGATTTCCAACACATTTGATACAATTAACATCACTGCTGTATTTAGACCAACAAGCAGCAGTAAGAATAAATGGTGAAACAACAAGTTGGTTTGACATAAAAGAAGGGGTCCGTCAGGGGTGCATATTGTCACCCTACTTATTTAACTTGTATACTGAAAATATAATGAGGAATGTTAGAGAAGATGTAGACAAAGAATATTACGATGCCATAACAGTTGGAGGTTATGAAATACCAGAGATTAGATATGCTGATGACACAGTATTGCTGTCCACAACACAAGAAGGAATGGAAAAACTAATTATGTCAGTCCGCAAGAACAGCGAAGAGCAGAACCTCTATCTTAATGCAAAGAAAACTAAAGTGATGACAACTGACAAAACAAACAAGGCAACTGAAATATGTATCAATGAGGAAAAACTGGAAGAAGTGGAGAGTTTTGAATATCTTGGATCACTACTAACTAATAATGGAGATACAATGAGGGAAATTAAAAGGAGGACATCTATTGCTCTTCAGAAAGTAAAACAAATAAAGAATCTGTGGAGAGGAGCAGACAGAACCACAAAAATAAGATTTTTAAGGGCATGCATCTTTCCCATCGCAACATATGCCTGTGAGACCTGGACACTTAACAAAACAGCTGAGAAGCACATAAATGCCTTTGAATGTAAATGCTATAGAAGAGTTCTCCAAATATCGTGGACACAAAAACGAACAAATATATCTATACTACAAGAGCTTAATATTGAAGAAGGCTGGCTAGTAAAGAGGATTAAAGAGAGAAAACTTAAATATTTTGGCCACATTAAACGTCATGATAATTTAGAGAAGACCGTATTGGAAGGATACATAATGGGAAAAAGAAAAAGAGGAAGACCGAAACGAAGATGGCTGCAAGACATCGTTGATGATCTGGAAATGGATGCAGCAGCAGCAGGCCATCTTGCTCACAACCGAGAGGCCTACAGGAGTGCTGTTTGGGAGGCAAAGTTCCGCAAGGGACATGCAAAGGAATGAATGAATGAATGAATGAGAATCCACACAAACTATAATGTTGGCTATACAGTGCACACAAACTATAATGTTGGTTATAGAGTGCACACAAACTATAATGTTGGCTATAGAGTCCACATAAGCTATAATGTTGGCTGTAGAGTCCACATAAGCTATAATGTTGGCTGTAGAGTCCACATAAGCTATAATGTTGGCTATAGAGTCCACATAAGCTATAATGTTGGCTGTAGAGTCCACATAAGCTATAATGTTGGCTGTAGAGTCCATATAAGCTATAATGTTGGCTATAGAGTCCACATAAGCTATAATGTTGGCTATAGAGTCCACATAAGCTATAATGTTGGCTATAGAGTCCACATAAGCTATAATGTTGGCTGTAGAGTCCACATAAGCTATAATGTTGGCTATAGAGTCCACATAAGCTATAATGTTGGCTATAGAGTCCACATAAGCTATAATGTTGGCTATAGAGTCCACACAAGCTATAATGTTGGCTGTAGAGTCCACACAAGCTATAATGTTGGTTACAGAGTGCACACAAAGTCGTAGTTTCTGGGAAATTGCATTTAGTGATCACGGGCAGGAAAATGTTTTGCGTATGTGTATGTGCGTGTGTGTGAAAGAGAGAGAGAATAAGAGAGAGAGACAGAGAGAGAATAAGAGAGAGACAGAGAGAATAAGAGAGGCAGAGAGAATAAGAGAGAAACGGAGAATGAATAAGAGAGAGGCAGAGAGAGAGAATAAGAGAGAGAATAAGAAAGTGACAGAGAGAGAATAAAAGAGAGATAGAGAGAATAAGAGAGAGGCAGAGAGAGAATAAGAGAGAGAATAAGAGAGAAACGGAGAATGAATAAGAGAGAGGCAGAGAGAGAATAAGAGAGAGAATAAGAAAGTGACAGAGAGAGAATAAAAGAGAGATAGAGAGAATAAGAGAGAGGCAGAGAGAGAATAAAAGAGGGAGAGAGAATAAGAGAAATTGAACGACAGAGAGTGAGAAAGACAAAGAGCAAGAGAGAATCAGAGAGAGCTAGAGAGGGACAGCGAGAGAGAGAGAGTTTATAGAGCGGCAGATAAGGTATAAAGCGAGAGATAGGTAGAGAGGTAGAGAGGGAAAGAGGGGAGAGAGTACGAGAAGGAGAGGAGAAAGAAGGAGATAAAGAGAGAGTGAGAAAGGGAGAGGAGAAAGAAGGAGATAAAGAGAGAGAGTGAGAAAGGGAGAGGAGAAAGAAGGAGATAAAGCGAGAGAGAGAGTGAGAAAGGGAGAGGAGAAAGAAGCGGATAAAGCGAGAGAGAGAGAGAAAGCGAACAATAGGCAGGGAAAGAGAGAGAGAGAGAGACAGAGAGAGAGAGAGAGAAGGCGAGGGGATGGGGTGGGGTGGAGGAGGTAGAGAGCAAGGTAAACAAAACCCAGCCCCCAAAATATTTCAGTTTAAATTAGAAGGAAAAAAAAACCAGAACAAAAGAACTTCAACTGAAGAAAAGTATGCGGAACAATGAACGCTGAAGAAACAATAAAGAAAAGCACCAATTCAGAATGTGGGAAAACACGAAAGATGACACTGTTCTCTTAACCTTTGCTTTTGCTGCCTTTCGCTCATTTCCATCACCTCAAGTCTGTTGATATCAGGCTACTTCCTTCCCAAGCACAGCTCGCTGTACTTATCTGTCTCATTACTTGCAGTAAAGGGACTTATCGCTCTGTTTTCTATGGGTTTTAAAACATTCCCAGTTTATACTTCCTATTTATAACGATGTCGTTCCATAAAAGCGAGCAGGACGCCAAAGTACTAACATTATCTATGTACAAACGCCTTCAGTGCACACCACAGGGATATCAAAACTGTGAGCTATCGGGTCTGGCTGCGAATAGCTTCATGCTGCTAGTTCCATAGATCCAAGCCGAACTTACAAAATACAAGGAGATAAGAAACAGAACATGGAAAGCTAACCTCAGAACGCAGGTAATAATAGAAGGTTGTCAGAACATCTCGCACAAGATAGCTTTACGTGTATCCAAGAGCGTACATTGCTTCTTAGCTGCACTGTTTTGGTCACGTAGTCGCTGTGTCCTAGTAACATTATTTATGTTACTGTTACAGTTTTGCCACATTCTAAAACAGTTTTGCCACATTCTATTACAGTTTTGCCATGTATTTCTATAGTTTTACCATGTGCTGCTATAGTTTTAGCATGTACTGCTAAAGTTTTCTGTTCTTACAAGGAACAAAGTAAATAATAATACTACCACCGATCGCAGCAGTCTACCGCCGTTACTTCTGACAAGTATGGCTGCTTTCAAGATTGGAGGATGAATGCGAACTACTACTACTACTACTACTACTACTACTACTACTACTACTACTACTACAACTAATACTACTGCTACTTCTTCTTCTTCTTGTTCTTCTTCTATTCCTTCTATTTCTACTCCTCCTATTTCTACTCCTCCTTACTTCTTCTTCTTCTTCTATTCCTCTTATTTCTACTCCTCCTATTTCTACTCCTCCTCCTCCTCCAACTACTACTACTAATACTACTATTATTACTATTACTACTACTACTACTACTACTTCTTCTTCTTCTTCATCTTCTATTCCTCCTATTTCTACTCCTCCTTCTCCTCCTCCTCTTACTACTACTGCTACTAACTATTGCTACTACTACTACTACTACTACTACTACTACTACTACTACTACTTCTTCTTCTATTCCTCCTATTTCTACTCCTTCTCCTCCTCCTCCTACTACTACTACTTCTTCTTTTTCTTCTTCTTCTTCAACTCCACCTATTTCTACTCCTCCTTCTCCTCCTCCTCCTACCACCACCACTACTACTACTACTACTACTACTACTACTACTACTACTACTACTACTACTACTATTACTTCTATTATTGCTACTTGAATATCACCTCCACATCACGTCAAATCCTCCATTATCGGACCCCACCCCCCTCTTTTACTGTGATTCAGAACTTCTTTTCAATATTTTCCTTCATGTCCCCCCCCCCCCCAAACCCTACCCCCCACTTACCTACAGCAGTCTCGATAACCTAATGCTCTTATAAACAGCGGCTCCGGTCTTGGGAACACATCGACCCATGCTCTGTTGACAAGTCTACAGAACCAGGACAGCTGCTGAAGTGAAATCGCGTAGAAGCAGGTGGCAAACTACAGCAGTTGACGTAGCACTGACGAAGACGACAAGATATAACAAGTAACATAGCATTGGCTTGGACGACAACATGTAACATATAACATAGCATGGACTTGGACGACAACATATAACAGTTAACATACCATGGACTGGGATGACAACATATAGCAGTTAACATACCATGGACTGGGACGACAACATATAGCAGTTAACATACCATGGACTGGGACGACAACATATAACAGTTAACATACCATGGACTGGGACGACAACATATAACAGTTAACATACCATGGACTGGGATGACAACATATAACAGTTAACATACTGTGGACTGGGACGACAACATATAGCAATTAAAATAGCATAGATGCAAAATAAAAATATTTACAGTTAGCATTGCTTGGGCACGGGCGTCCATCTTTTCCCCAACAAGCCGACACATTTATCCCTGTTTTACGAAGAACAAGCCGAAGAATAAGGAGATTAGGAGATAAGAACAAGAAAATAGAGAGACAGCAATGAAGATAAACAACATATATATATATATATATATATATATATATATATATATATATATTATCGGCAAATGAAGAGACACAATTTTTGGACTGATGGACATTATAATGTGAGGAAGCCACGTGGATATATAAAAGTTGAAGGGCATAACCTTGACCTTTACTTACCTTCACGTAATACTGTGTATTCTGCTGCAGAGCCAGGACGATGTAGGAGTGCATGGTCGCATATCGTGAAACTAGCAGGTCCTTACCGTCCGTGTATGTTGTCACGTTGTAGATGTCCAGCGATTGGTTGAGCAGGGGTGCCCACGTGACATTGACCAGGACTTGATCAGAGTTTGGTTGTAGGGTCATTGAAGATACGTTTAGGCTCAGCTTCAGAACCTCAGGTTCTGAATCGACATATGTATATGTGAGTAAGCGCATAAACGCATACATACATACATGCATACACACATAGGCAGACATACATATGTATGTGGTCTTCTATTATATTACTTATCTTATATATATCTTATATCCTTCCCGTGCCGTTAGACGTCACATAGGGCTCGCAAAGTAGTTCGCCAATTTTTCCTGTCTTCGGCGAGTCTTTCAACCTCAACAAAGGATTTTATGCCTGTTAACTTGGCCTCTCTTAATAATGTTCTCTTCAGAGTTTCACGCGGTCTGCCCCTTTTTCTTCGGCCTGTTATGTTCCACTTGAGAGCTTGTTTTGGGATTCTCTGCTCATTTCTTCTCATCAAGTGGCCAACATATGTCCATCTCCTTTTCCTGATCACCCGTGAGACTGGTTGTTGTTCAGTCATCTGTCTTATCTCTGCATTGTTCTTGAATTCATTCCACTTGATGCCGAGTATTTTCCTTAGGCATTTGTTTTCAAAAGAGTCTAATTTCTTTTCTATTTCTTTAGTTGTTTTCCAGCTTTCGCATGCATAAATGAGGGTGGATATTACATTATTATATTATATTACTACATGATCATAAAAATAATTGATTTTTTTGTTAGGTTGTTCCTTGTGCTAGCCACTTTTATCAAGATTCAATAGCAGCAGCAGTAGTAGTAGTAGTAGTAGTAGTTTTGGTGGTAGTAGTAGTAGCAGTGTAGTCGTGGTGGTTGTAGTAGTAGTAGTTTTGGTGGTAATAGTAGTAGTAGTGGTAATAGTAGTAGTAGTGTAGTAGCAGTAGTAGTTTTGGTGGTGGTAGTAGTAGTAGTAGTAGTAGTGTAGTAGTGGTGGTGGTGGTAGTAGTAGTAGGGTGATGGTGGTGGTAGTAGTAGTAGTTGTAGTAGTGGTGGTGGTGGTAGTAGTAGTAGGGTGGTGGTGGTGGTAGTAGTAGTAGTAGTGATGGTAGTAGTATTAATAGTAGTGATGGTGGTAGTAGTACTAGTTGTAGTAGTAGTAGTAATGGCAGCAGTTGTCATGTTGGTGACAGTAGTAATAGTAGTAGTGTTAGTAGTAATAGTGGTCATTGTGGTAGTAGCTGTAGTAATAGAAGTAATGCTCGTAGTAGTAGTAGTAGCAGTAGTAGTAGTAGCAACAGTATTAGCAGCAGCAGTAGTAGTAGTAGTTTTGGTGGTAGTAATAGTAGTAATAGTAGCAGAAGTAGTAGCTGTAATAGTAGTGGTTGTAGTGATGACGGTGATAGAAGAATAAGAAGAAAGAATATGCTGTTGTCAAGATCGCGTAAAGAAAGCGAAAGACTAATTCACTGTGATAAAATGATTTTTTTTTTTTGGGGGGGGGGTGTTTGTAAATAAAATTAATAAAATCGTTTTGGACTTGTGACGAAATCATTAAAATATCACACATTTAGAACAGTTCTGGCACTTAATGTTTTTGACCATTTTCTTGATTGTGTTTTGACATGGCATATTCTGGTTTATTTTCTGAAGTGCGTGTACAGAGTCCGGCATAAAGCATAGCTGGATGTAACTGACGTAGTGCGCAGAAACTGAATACGTGTGAAAAAAAACATGACGTCAGAGATGAAGCAGACAAACGGTCATTTTTAACAATGGCTTCTTGGCAAACACAACATCGCGCATTCACCGTTGAAACTTCTTTTAAAAGTGGAGATCGTCTATTACTGTACAACGAAAGTTTCGTCGCCATTTTGAGTTGCATCCCCATGATAATGTTCCCAATCGGAGGACAAAACAATTTTGAGGTGGGTCAAAAAATTTAAGGAAACCGCTAATTGCCTTAATAACAAGTCTACTGATCGTCCAAGAACTCAACAGACACCTGAACGAATTCAAGAAGTCCACAACGCATTGCTGAGTAGCCCTCGGCGATCAGCTGTTAGTAACGCTTTGGCACCTGGCATTCTCTTACTGCTAATAGTGATCTTTATGTGCAGATGCTAACTGAATACTTCATTCCAGACTTGGCCAATAGAAATAAGAGACTATGGTTTCAACAAAATGGGCAATTGCCCACACAACCTATCAGTTCATGGCCATGCTGCGAGAAGCATTTCCCAATCGTCTTATTTCCAGATTTGGGGATATTCGTTGGCCGGCAAGGTCACCGGATTTATCGGCCGCAGACTTCTTTTTGTGGGGGTATCTCAAGAACACTATGTATGCTAGTCGACCACAGACAATTGCAAATCTAAAAGATCGAATCCGACACTGCATTCAAAATATCCCTTTGAACATGTTAAATGGTGTTATGCAGGACTTTTCCAGACGCCTGGCTGAATGTATCAAATGTAATGGCGGTCATCTAACTGGCGTAATTTTCAAAACGTACAAATGATTGTCAGTAATAATAAAAATACCCACTTTTCTGAGTTTCACTTCACTATTTTTACCACAAACATGCATAGCGCTTATTTATTTTCCACTTTTAAAATCCAGCTATGCTTTATGCCGGACCGTGTATAATCTGATGTTTTTGTTTTCGTTTTTGACTTTTTTAAACGCATGCATTTATTTCAACGTTATTCCATTTGGTTCACTGAATCTGCATGATAAACAGTTTCTCTAATTGTTTTTTTGTTGTTTTGATCTGTTCAAAATAGAGTCTCTTCTGTTTGTGTCAGCGCTATATATCTTACAGGTGACATGGAAGACTTCAGTACAGTAAATATGCGTGTCTCACACGTGGCCAGGTGGCAGGCCTGAGATAGGACGCCTGATCTACTGACGCCACGTCCTTGACATCCACAAGTCGCTGCTGTTGGCTCATAACGCCTTCCTCTCACCCCATGATGGGAGTTGTTGGCTCATAACGCCTTCCTCTCACCCCATGATGGGAGTTGTTGGCTCATAACGCCTTCCTCTCACCCCATAATGGGAGTTGTTGGCTCATAAAGCCTTCCTCTCACCCCATGATGGAAGTTGACTACTTAGTTCATGCAGTAGCCTCACAGAAACAAATACGCGTTCAAGATTCCCTCCCATATTATCTAACACAAGGACATACACACACATACACCTGAACGTCAGACTGAGAACAATCACGTGACCTTATCTACTACATAAGAGCATACATTGTTTTTGTTCTTCTGCCAAAAACAAAAAAACAGAGAGACGTTCCGAGAAAAACAATCAAATCCCTGTCCCGAGAGAATGAGAGATTCAAGAGAGATCAAACCTGAGGGGGCGATAAACGTTTGTCGCGCGTAGGCCATCAGGTGAGAGGAGGAGGAGGAGGAGGAGGGAGGGCGGTGATTGTAGTACAACTGTGGCCTTTGTAAGAAGAAAGCAGCTCCAGGCGCAGGATGTGATATTCGCACAGGTAAACAGGTAGGAAGAGGTCAAATCTGGCCAGGCACAGACGGAGCACTGTCCTCTACAATGATATCAAACGTATCAGATAAAGCGCCAAGGATAAATGAAGATAGCGGCTCCCACCACACTTCTTGTAGCAAACAGCACAAAGGAGTATGGCTCAGTTTTACGACAAGATAGAAAGAGTGAGGAGAGTGGGCAAGAGCGAGAGTGACAGAAAGTAAGATGAGCAGGTATAAATGAAGAACATACAACCATCCAATTCAACCATCCAATATTATGGCTAAAGACTTTTTCAAGGATCACATGGAAAAACGGCATAAAAAACGCGAAAACGTAAATGAAACGTTAAAGACTCGAAACTTTTGTTTTCAAATGAAGTAACATTTTAACGTTTGTCTCATGACCTTCTCTGTTCTGTTCTATAGAGAGATTCTATTTAAGTTATGATATTTGTTTTCATTTAAAATCTCCGTAGAGATTTCTAAAGCTTATTCATGTCCATACGGAAAGTTTTACACACAAATAGTCAAAAGGTAGGTGTCTGGACATATACAAACACGAACATCTAGGAAAAAAAACATAACTTGTGCCACAAGTCACAATTCTCTCTCCTCTCTCTAGGGGGTGCTAGTTGGCTAAGTCGATAGTACGCTGTTCTCTCGTGGCTAGACGGCTGCTTGTCCTACCGGAGTCCGTGGTTCGAATCCCAGGTAATTCTCTTGTGATTTTTCTTTCTCTCACGTCTCACTAAAGTGCTTTTGTCTACGATTTTTTCGAGTTCGAGGTCCAATCCTACAAAAAACTTTGTTCTCCGTCTCTCTGTATGTTTATGAGCTCGGCATAATAAGAAAACATTCAGACAGAAACACAGAGAATGTAAGTTAGCACAGCAACTCTAAATTCATTAATTAATTCATTCAATAATTCATTTGCATGTCCCGTGTGGAATTTTGCTTCCCTAACAGCACTCCTGTAGGCCTCTCGGTTGTGAGCAAGATGGGCTGCCTGCTGATGCATCTATTTGCAGATCATCAACGATGTCTTGCAGCCATCTTCGCCTTGGTCTTCCTCTCTCTCTCTCTCTCTCTCTCTCTCTCTCTCTCTCTCTAAATGTTCCACACAAATAATCGTAGTTTTGTTCTGTGCGCAAATTAGTGGTGAATATTGTGAATACAAAGTGCAGTTTTGTTAAGCTTTCAATAATTGAATATAAATGAAATAATAATGAATGAAATACAGACATGAATTAGCCTATCTAAACTGCATAAACATATTTTAATAAACATTCTTTACGTCCGTACACTTACATAATCGTAATTTGTTATGTATGTGGTCATTTGTTAAATATGTATGTATGTGCGCAGGCTAGTGATTGTTTGTTCTTGTGCTGTGAGTCAAAGAAAGAGAAGGAAAGAGAGATCTTTATTCTCAATGGGTGAAGAATTGGGCAGGCAGGCCCATCTAGGATTCTATAATCTCTCAAACTTTCATTCAAACCCAGTCATTCAACAGCATTTTAGTGAGTGAGAGAGAAGAAGAAGAAGAAGAATAGAAAGAGAGATGAGCGAGTGAGAGAGAAACAGAATCGAGTGATGAGATAACATCGAAAGAGGAGAGAGAGACATGAGAGAGGAGGAGAAAGAGAAAGGAGAGGAGAGAAAAAGAGAGAAGAGAGGACACAGAGAGAGAGAGAGAGAGTAGAGAGATGAGAGAAAAGGAGAGAGAGAGAGAGAGTTCCGACTCAAACGAAAACAGACTCAAATTTGAACATTAAAAAAAAATGTCTCTCAGTTGTAGTCAACACAAAAGCTTCCCAACAATCAACCAATAATTTACTAAAAATAAACAATGAATGTCTCATTATGATTTCACCAAAACATTTTTATTGTCAAAGAGCATGTTTTGTTGCACGATGTTCTTAAACACGGGTTCAAGACTGACATGTTGTCTCGTTAAACTGCGGGGTTTTTGTTTTTTTAATAACATCCATTAAATTAAATGACAGATGTTCTCTACCAGTGAAAAGAAAACTTGTTTTCTCTAACTCGTTCATCTTCTTTTTTCTATATACAAGTTAAGCTATTAAATAATCTCAAACATATAAATCTTGCCGGCATAAAACGCAACATCTTCCGCGTGCTTTAAATATGCAGGAATTTCTAGGTTTAAAAAATAAGTGCAAAATTTTAGTACTCACAAAAGCTTAAAAATACATTTGGAAATTAAGGAAGAAAAAAAGAAGGATAGTCCGATAGACAAAGCAGACAGACAGACAGACAGACTAATCTGGTGTCCTTGGCGAACAGATGGCATTCATAGACAAAAAAGGCAGAGTAAAAAGACAGCCTGATACACACACAGACAAATATTGGATAAATACATGGACAGACAGACAGAGCCGGCCACACAGCCAGACAGACAGCCAACCAGACAGATATAAGACCGAGTCTGTGAAATAATGAACTTAAGAACTTGTAGTTAATAGTCGAAACGCAACATCTACGAGCATGCTGAAGAATGAAATTAAACGCGATTGGACGAAATACAACTTCCCGTCGTCCGGTACAAAACTGGTCACCTGACCGTATATGGATATAATCCAGAGGTCAAGAAGAAAACATCCATTCTTCCCTCAAATAAACGCCGAGAACATACTCGTAAGTTTTCGATTTAGATTTGTCCCCAGAATCAGCCTAAGTGCGCAATAGTTAAGAAACGAATATTCCATAAAAAACGACATCACCTGCCCAGCCTAATCTGCAGTTATCTGTCCTGGGTGTTTAGATGTTTAGAGTTTACAGATATTTGTTTTAGGAGATAAAGATGTCTGGATAATCACATATGTTTGTTTCTTCGGTGCTGTTTCGATGTTTGTAGATCTCTTTCAGAGGCTGGTGGTAAAGAGAAGTATTTTCTACGGGAGATAATCCGCCTTGGCCGTTCATTCCGCTTCTATACAGTTGGTCTCAGGACTGCCCTTTGGACAGTAAAACATTTTGCCCCTGTTAACGATTCCTGATATTCTTATTATTTTTTTGCGGTAGGACAGGTTGAGTGTGGAGCTTTGTGATAGTGTGAAGACGGTAAAAGTACAATAGGGCAAATATCTTAGTTTTCCTAGAAAGTCTTATTTTATCATACCTTAGTGACAGACAGACAAATTTTATTATACCTTAGTGACAGACAGAGAGACAGACACATTTTATCATACCTTACTCAGACAGGCTAGATAGGCGGGCAGGCAGACAGACAGGCAACCAGGCAGATAGATAGATAGATAGATAGATAGATAGATAGATAGATAGATAGATAGATAGATAGACAGACAGAATGATTGATTGATTG